>CM019755.1:41173407-41198371 GCA_009761765.1 Phenacoccus solenopsis
TGTGTACGAAATTCGATAATGTCAAGGTGACGCGAAACGAACCGGTTTCGTGAGATTGTGGGAATTGGGAGTACGGCGAGTTGAAGGAAAATTTTTACTACGTCTGGTGTTTGTATGAAATTACTTTTTGGACGATATACTCGACGGGAGTGCGAGTATATTTATTTCGCTGTAACGGTATTCTACAATCGGGTACGTGAAAAAAGATAACGAGTTAGTAGATATTACTTGGTGGTTTTTTAATTTTTTTTTTTTTTTTTCTTTTCTATACAATGGCGTGTAGGTATTATACCAATAACGTACGTATACTTATTCAATTCGGATCGTGAAAAAAAAATTAATACCGTAATCACGATTGCGTGTGTGAATGGCATTGACATTGAGTTAACGACGAAAGGACACGAGAAATTAAATGCATAATTACAGGTGTACGAGATGAGACAATAATATTTCAAGCAAATATACCATCAAATATCGCAATATTTCGTTGCGTTATGTATGGTTTACTAAACTACGAGTATGATGTTTACGTTGATATTTCGGCTATTTACCAATATTTACGAATCAGTTGCGAATGATTATGGCATTTTCAACCAAAAAAAATGCTTTTACGTATTAAGGGTATTTACGTCGGTAGGTATCTATATCTCCTATCTGCGCATTAGGACTTGACGAAATATATGAATGAAAATGGTTGTTTAACATGAGAAATAATGACCCAAAGTCCATATCAAAATTATATGATATGAATTTCGAGGAAATTTGATTTTTTTTGTAAATGTACACTTTTTGCTCCTCTTTTCCTACTGTAGATTGAAAATAAATTTACATAGGTATCGTTTTCGTTGATACAGTTGCTGAGTATAATTCATTCGTAAAAAAGTCAATTTTTTTCAAAAAAAAAAAAAAACTTTATTACTTTTTAGCTCGTTTATTTTCGAAATATTATGCTTCACGCAACTTATACTTTAATAAAGGGATAAAAATTGCAGAAAAATTATTTGTTGAAAAAAAATTCTTATTATTTCCCCCCCCCCCCAAAAAAAAAAAAAACCAAGACCATCGGCAATTGAATGTGTCCCCATGATTTTCACTCTAAAAGCCGAGGCTACAAAACTAACAATAGTAATAATGACGTGATTGGAATCCGCATAAAATTATTTATAAAATAATACCGAAGAACACGTCAGCATTTAGTCGAATTATTTCATCCGTTCGCTCAGAATGTAAAAAACAGTTTGACGACTGATTCTTAATCTAAAAGGTGTTCAGAAAAAAGTATGGTTAAGTGCCCTTTCTTCCAATCCATCTCTTTTGAGAATCCACCCTCTTTTTTTGAAAATGCGTGCATCTCCCCCCCCCTGTTGGTTATATAGAAAAATATTTCAAGTAAAAGTTTTTTCTTGAAGGCTTCTCCACATTTTTGGTTATTACAAAAATTCCATTTGGAGCAACCCTTTCGCCTTAAATTTTAAAAATGTACTTACAGAAATACTCAAAATTAAGTTATTCACATTTATTACAAAAAATATCAAAGCTAACGCAAAATGTGTAGTTACGAAAAGTATTCAGAATAAAATTTTACATCTAAAAAGTTCGTCGTAATACCCACCTTACCCTCCAAGTGTTTACCCTCTTTACGAAAATTGCTTGTGTTTTAATGGTTTTTCGTTCTCTGATCATGTAAATATCACTTACCTACATTAGCATTCTCTATTGTATCGATGATCGGAATTTCTCTGGTATTCAAAAACAAAATCAAAACTTTCTTGTGGGGTTCAAAGTTATAATTTGGTCACATATTTGTTGGTATTTCGTATTTGAGAACGAAGTGAAGACTTGAAAGAATTGTTCTGCTAATTTATGGATGATGTAAGCGAAGTTTATTTATTTATTTTTTTTTTTAAGATTTTTTAAATTTAAAATTTTTTAATAATACTTTAACAAGAGTGATAATGAAATTTCTTCCTATGTTTATATTTAATTAATTGTTTCACATGTTTTAGCATTTTGACTATCGATATCGCGATATTATACTCAACATCGTTAATTGCAAATAAAAAAGTGAGGGATGCTGATATGCTTGAAAAAATTTTGTGTTCTCGATTTTTTCCAAGGTTGCTTTGTACTTTCTGATTATATAATAATGTGACTTGAAAATTCCCCAGAGCCAAAAAAGTTATTGTCGATGAAAATTTGTAGGTTCCTCATTCATGTTTACTTTGATAATTTCGATGTGAAGCCTCCCTTACCCACCACCACCAAAAATAAAATAATGAATTTTGTGAAATTCAAATTTCCCATTTAGTTGGATTCTTTGAAAGTTTGTACATTTTTAGAGAACGATTTTCCAACTTAAAAAAAAAAAAGGTAAATTTTCAGACTTGAATAATTTTTTGTCGTAGCCCTTTAAGAGAAAAGTTGAGCTTAACATGAGAATTCGCACGGAAGTGAAAAAAATACATCTTCCAAAATTGCAATATCATGTAATGATTTTTTTACTTTTTTTTCCTCTCTGAGAAAATAATGGTCTCACTTTTGAAATTTATTTTAAACAGTTCTTTGCGATAATAAATGCGAAAAAAAACAACATTGTATGCGCTGAAAGGAATAAGTACAGTATCATTTTGAATGAATGCCAAGGTCACGGTTGAGCACTTATTAGCCAAAGAATTTCGTTCTACAACATTAATTTCAAAAAAGAAAATCTTTTCGTCAATCTCGTCAATTAATTTTGGCCAATTTCTTTTATAAAATGATTTCTTCTCATTTTTAATAATTAAAATCGATTAATGAAGGTTCTGCGTAAAAAGAAATTATCGGAAATTTAATTGACTTAATTTGAAGATTTTTTTTTTCAAATAAAACGTATAGAAATTTCAAAACAAATATCAGTAAAGTACGTTGGCGATAATCGCGGAAAACTAGGAATAAAATTAACGCGTCGCTGTGTCTGAATTACGATTTATTATCTTCACATCGATATGTATCTACATAATCGCCCAGGTATTTGCTACGAACTAGTGAACTACCATTATATAATCGTGGTGTGTTCATATCAAAATACCTAACCTAACGATACGCGTGAATTAAGTAGGCGCACGTGCGTTATCGCAATATTTTTGTTACATTTACGGAGAATTATTTTATCGTGAAATAAAACCACAATTTTCACAAATGTGATTTTCTTTTGGTTGTTTAATTGAATACGTCGCGTCGCCTCGAAATCAACGTATGCGGTGCGATGGGTTCATTGCTACGTAATTTGTTTGTCGTTGCAAATAATGTAATAGTAGGAGGATATTCGATGGAAATTTATACGTAGAAGAGAAAGGTTCTAATAGCATGTGGAGAGTTGTTTGGGTAGGCAAATAAAATTCTTAATATCTACCGGAATAGGATACTTGCGTATATATATTCGTCGTATACAGAAAACACATTCAGTATTGTCGACAATGATTGCGAAATGGAGGAAGAATGTAGTAATTTTGGGATTTTACCAGTATCATGTATGGAATTTTTTTTTTTTTTTTTTTTTTTAATTTTAAAATTGAATTTCTTATGCTAGATGATATTATTATGCCTGTCCTTTTTAGCTGAGTTTTCAATTTAAAAATAGCTATTACAGCCTACCTGATTTAAGAGAGAAAGCTCGAGAGACTTTTGGAGGGGAAATGATACATGAAGAAATTTTATAAATCTTTAAGCATTTTCTCTTCACCAAGTGTACTAAAGAAGCTCAAACTTCGTACGTAACTGAATACGACTTCTTGAATTTGGGTTAAAATAGATGCTAAGTGGTGGATTGTCAAAATTTGAGAAAGGCTTGAGAAGCCTCAGATGATGAAGTTTTATGCTCTCATATGATTTCTGTAAGCAAAAAGTACTATATCGTTGTATCAAATTCTAGTTCTTAGGTATATTAGTAGGAAGGGGAAGCGGGGCGCTTTAGTCGATACTATAGGTGCGAAGTTGAAGTGGTTAACGATATTATTTGGAAATCGCTCCAGTAGGTAATGCGAAATGACTAGTTGACTATTACTTTACTTTTTTTGGTATTTTTATTGCGAAATTTTCTGCTTTAATGTTTATGTATTGTCTTTGTCTGAACATCACCCTTCTCATTTTTCAGTTTAGAATAAAAAGTAAAATGAATTCATTAACTTTTTTTTTTTTTTGTTTTAGCCCGGAAGAGTTGCAACTTTGGTTGAAAATGATAAGGTATGTATCAGACAAAAAAAATGAACTCGTTTAACCAAAATATTATAATACAGTAGAGCGTCAATTATGCACACTAGTCGGGACCGGAATTTTTCCGGATGAGGGATTTTCCGATTTTCCAGATAGTCAAACTGATTTTTTTCAAAAAAAAAAAAGATTTCAATAAAAATTTAATTATTTTAAAATAAAAAATTATTAATTAATATGGCAAAATAAAGCCTTTAATTTAAAATTCAATTATGAAAATTTTTTAATTTTTTGTATACATTTTTTTTTTTTTTTTCTCTAGTTTTAATCTACTATATATTATAATCACATACTTTATATGATAAAAATAAACCAAAATAACGAAAAATGACTTCCTATAAATTAAAAATAATCACATTTGCTAGGTAAGTAGGTATTGCAAAAAATGAGCTTTTTTTAGTTTTTTCGAATAATTCACGTTTCGCTTGATCGACGTAAATGCAAAAATAAGAAAATAACAAAGGAAGAGGTGATTAGTGTTTCTACTGGTCATATATATTCACGTCATTTTGTTAACATTTTCCGATGGCGAATTTACAATAAAAATTGCATTTCCTCTATCGGTTTGGCAGATTGTATGCTCTCCCTTTTTTTTTTCACTCACTCAGCAATTATCTTGCTTTGAGATTATTGAAAAATGATGCCAAGGTCAAGTAAATATAAATATTTATCTTAGTTCTGGGATATTAGCATACTGACCTGATTGTGCGAAGTGATTATACCTACATAATGTTTTTCCTCGACGAATAAAGAAAGGGTTGTTCGTAGCCAACTACTCATTCTTTCTGGTCATGAAATGTTTACGTGGGAGCATTTTCTTGCTTAATTAAGATATTTGCAAACATTAACAGAAGGAAGTATTTACCGCTTATTAGGTTTCAATACAAATTATCTACGGTATATTATAGATTAGAAGTCAATATGTTTCTATGACACATATTTTTGTACCTACATGTATCGGCGTTATTAAGATACTTAAGGTGTTGAGTTATTAGATGGGGCCACAACTAGGATATTTTAATAGGAAGGGGTTTCAAAATTATTTTTAGGACGTACTTTTATAGGTTTAGAGTGAAGGAAATGAAGGAAGGTGATGAGGAATTTTTAAAGAGGTATACATTTTTTTAATGCAAAAGAAATTTTTTCAGGACATAATTTTTGTAATGATTGATAGGTATTAGAATAGTCATAATCCATTAATTATGAGCCTCTAGCCCAGAGACACGGCGTAAAAAAAAAAAATAACTATAATTTTTTTTTTAATTCGAGAAATCTATTTTAAAATAAATTTAAACACGGAGAATGTTATTATTAAATATTTATACGATTTAATAATAATTATTTAAATATTTAAAAACGTGATCTCGTTGAAGGGTTCTGACCCACCGAAACCAATTACGACCCTTATATAATGTATGAGAATTTTCCAAAATTGTTCTACATAAAAGTACTCAGTTTTGCCTAACACAGTTGTAACGAGGCGTAGCCCCTATTTAAAAATGCCGCGGTATCTTTATTAGTGCAATGATTAGTTCAATTTGGCGTAGTGTGGCGCTGGCGGAATCGAGCGCGTTATTTTTACACTTAACGTCGTCCATGTTGGCGATTAGCCTGAATTCGCGTACGTTATCATTGGCGACGACAATGGATCGTAGAATACTGCGTAAAATATTTTTTAACACGTGGTCGCGACGATGCATTCACAGGAAGACTCGTATTATTTAATGAATAATGCAGATCGACGTTAAAATTAAGGAGAGGTTCGTTGCTAAAAAATTAATACTTATTGTAACTTTTAAATGAGGAAACGAGAGAGTATGTTTGGATATTAAGTGTAACAAATCATTGAGGAGTCATTATGCAGCAAATTTGATTTGATCTCTGAAAACATTAGGCTATTAAAATTTCTCGAATTTTACCCATCATATTCGGTCAGTCAACTCTTTATCATTATTTTGTAGAATCCATCAAAAATATAGACAAAACAACATTGTTTGCGTTTCGTGGAAATTTTCAAGATTAACATTGAATTTAGGAAGCTGATAATTAATATGTTTCCCGAAGCGTTTCGAAAAAAGGGATATCGAGCTAAACGAACAGTTCGAATTGTTCATAGATCAATTTAAGGAATAATTGAAATCATACCGCAATTTGTTTATCGTAAATCTTGGCGTAACATTGTACTAAGATTAGGTATTTGGCTACACAATATAGCCATTGTTCTAATGTATTTATCGTCCTTATATCATCGTATCAATTTGATAGGATATTTAAAATGTCGAAATGCATGTAATTAAAATATCACAATTATGTTTTATTATAGATTCGAGTGAGTTTAAGTCAATAGTTTGTATTACATGTGTAGGTACTTGGTAGCTGGTAGTAGGTACTCGATGGGAAAGGAAAATATAGTATTTGCGAGTTTTTCACGAAAACCAGTTGAACAGTCATTCATTCTTATAATTATAGGGCAATCAAATGTTGAGAATTCAATTCTAAAGATGCTTTATTGAGCTATAACATTTTTGTTTTTTAATCGGTACCAATGCAGAACAATATTTCTTTCAATCTTAAAAGGAACTCTTTGAAAAATTTTAATTGAATGAGGCGTGGTTTTTGAAAGTGTTGTGTCTTCTTCGTGTGTACCGGAAAATTTTAATTTAAGCGATTATTTTTAGCTGAGTTTTTAACTAAAAAACAATAGCTATTACAGCCTACCTGATTTGGAAAGAGAAGGTCGGGGGGGGGGGTCTTCAAATATTTGCGTTTCAGACCATTTGTAATCATCTGACAAATGTCCAACTTTTTGGTATATATATATTTTTTTCCTCCACGCGTAGCGCCGGCGAGTATTCATAAAATTCGCTCAAAATTTGGTGAGGAACTCTTCTTGAAAATGCGCAGAAGTGCTTTTTTTGTTTTTTCGAAAAATTTCAAAATGGCGGATCACTCAAATTTTGAGGGAGCTGGAAAAGAGGCAAATAGCCTCAAATTTTTGTTTTCGATCTCATATGAAAGAGTGAGTCACAGACACCAACATATTTAAATTTCAGCTTCCTAAGTGCATTTTGAGGAGAGTTAGCAAAAACCTGTTTTTGAGGAAATTTCGTTTTTTGTGTCACTCGCCTTGCGCAGGCGGGTGTGGATAAAATTCGCTCAAAATTCGGTGAGGAACTCTTCTTGAAAATGCGCAAAAATTTTTTTGTTTTTTCGAAAATTTCAAAATGGCGGATCACTCAAATTTTGAGGGCTGGAGAAGGGCAAATAGCTCAAATTTTTCGTTTTTGATTTCATATGAAAGAGTGAGTCACGGATACTAACATATCCAAATTTCAGCTTCCTAAGTGCATATTGAGAGGAGTTAGATCAAAAAACGGCTTTTTGAGGAAGTTTTGAGTCATGAAATTTCTTGAATCTTCCATATCTCCCCACCAAATCAAGTTAAAGAGGTCAAATTTTGTGTGTGAGGTTAGTTGGTGACCACAATATGACCTCTTGAATTTGGATCAAAATGGATTCAAAATGGCGGATTATCAAAATTTTGAGTAGAGCTTGAGGAGCCTCAAGTTGGTAAAAATGTAATTAATATGAATTCATATGGTTATTGGGGATAAGTTGTATACTATATCCCGAATTCACTTCCATACATGATGTTGGAGGGGGAAGGCGGGGTTATCAACCTAAAATAGTGGTGGGGTACAGGAGGGGTCGAAAATTTTTTATTGCTGTGTCATATGATAAAATGAGCCCAAGTGACAAACGTATTTTGATTTTAGCTTCCTCAGTGATTTTGGAGGGGAGTTAGAGCAAAAAACGGCTTTTGGAGGGGAAATTGCTGCAGGAAATTTCATGAATCTTCCATATCTCATCACCAAATCGGCCTAGAATGGTCAAACTTTGTGTGTAGGATTAGTTTGTGACCAGAATATAACCTCTTAAATTTGAGTCAAAATGGATCCAAAATGGCGGATTATCAAGATTTGAAGATAATTTGAGGACCCTCAAATAGTTATAATTTGAGAAATATGTGTTCACATGATTATTTCATGGCAAGAAATACTACATTTGTGCCAAATTCAACTTCTTAGGTGTTTTTGGAAAGGATAGGGTTGTGGTTCTCAGACTTGGTATTGGGTGTGGCCTGTAGTCATGAACGGTTAAGCAAGGTTATTACTAAATCAAAACAAGCTCCAGTTAAAAACTCAGCTCCAGTAATGCGACATGGCTGCTTACGTTTTTTTTTTTTTTTTTTTTTTTTACTTGGAGACTGATATTCAAATATCGAATAATGATTCGTCACTATAAACTCGAAAGTGTTTGGGATACTAAATTATTGATATTTTTAAAAAAATTAACTAATTTCAAAAATGCTCGAAAACTTTCAAAAGTATTATTAAATTTAAAAAAGGTTCAAAAATGAAAATTGGCAGGTACCAAAAATTCATTTTCAGATTTTCATTTTTTTTTTCAAATTAAAAAAAAAAATCCAGTTTGAATTATTGAAAGCTACAAAACCTAAAATTTGGATCTCCGAATCCTCTCAAAAACTCGGACGCTGGGGCAATCTGCCCCCTGCCCCTTCCTCTTCCAGTTCCTGACAAATTTGAGGTTGGTTTTCAACTCGACTCGTAGCAGTGATTATTCCGCCTGATATATATGTGTACGTCCAAGCATAAAGGGACCATGTTGTCGATTTTATTTACGGAGATACAGCCGTTTTTCGGGGTGGAGGTCAAAAATGACGAAAGTGGGGTTCTTAGTGTTTCTGATAGAGGCACTTCTCCTCTTTCTTCTGCCACTTTCCCCACTTTCCTATCTATCGCCAGTCGCCGGTAATATCGCTTTGAATAAGAAGTGAGAAAGGGACCATGTTGTCGGTTGAAATTTTTTTTAGTTTTTTCGGCCGAAATGAGTGAAAAATAATGTTTTTAACGATCCTAAAGAATAAAATTAATACTGCCATCTATTCTTTGCGTGCTAAACGTACAAGTCAGGCTCAAATACGTAGGTATTGGTGGCTATCCGTAGCTGTTATCAATTGAAAAACAAAGCCGGAAAAAAACCGCAAGTCTGAAAAAATGACTTTGAAGAGGAAGCGATACCTTGCCGAAAAGTTTGGCGATTCCGAAATTGTGCCCAAAAAATTCGCGAAATACCATTTGTGGAAGAAAATGTTGTTCTAACTATCCTAAACCTTTTTATATTGTTTTTCATGTTTATAAAATAATCGTGAAGTACCTAAATTAATTTTTTTTTATATGTTTTCGAAGTAATAAAATTATTTTCGTACATGCTTCGCATTATTTTGTGTGAAGGAGAGCCAAAAAGTACTTGGAAATAGATTTTTTTGAAAAGGGACCATCTTGTCGATACTGGAAATCTCCAGCTGGAGCGGCTAAAATTCTTCAAAAATGCACTGGAGGGATTCAATTTTGTTAGTTTTAAACGAAAAAAGTCACAAAAGTATACCTTTATTAGGGTTTTTTTTTAGTTTTTTCACTTTTTCTATTTGCAAACTTTCAAATGCGTTTTTCTCAAAATCACCTTTTTTGAAGTTTTTTTTTCAAAGTTCTCTACAGACGCGATTTTTTTAGCTAGAAGGCTCCACAATATCTCATTTTAAAGGAAATTTAATGTAGTATATGGAACTGGTCTTAACTCCATATCGACAACATGGTCCCTTTATGCTTGGACGTACACATATATTGATCTCTCAGTAATTTTTCCAACTGAATTTTTCATCCAGCTATAACAATGGTATACTTATTTCATAAGTGGTGTTCAGAGAGGAGTAAAGGTGGGATAGTTTTATATTTTATACCAAAAGGAATCCTTAGCCTAGAGTCCATACTTTATGTATGTATAATATGCAGGTACACTGCAGCAAAGATAACTTCATCCTACTGCCTCTGCCCTAAACACTCTGTTCAGTGTGTCTAATGATTAATGCGTCATTGCTCGTTACGGTTACACCTGTCAAGTGTTAATTTATTATTTTGTAAGATTTGAGTCTTTTAAGAAAAAATCATTATTAAAGATGCAAGATGAAAATTCATATTTTCGAATCAGTTGTTAATTTGTGAAGGAAATATTTTGGTGTATTTTTTCGTAATTTTAAAAGTGTATATATAATTATATATATGTACGTAGGTATGAATGATAACTAGATGTAATCATCGTGCAATAGAATAAAAACATCTTTGTTCGTATCACGACACGTTTGATATTTATATCGTGTATTATTATCGATATCATCGTATTAATATTAGGTATATAAGACTTCAGCCAAATAATAAGTACGTGCTACAGTAACTTTTTATTTTACCTTACATAGGTTATATTTGTATTTAGGTACTAGGTAACTTAGTTAGATACATATTATATGTACTCTAGGTGTATCGCATACATCTTAGTTTAGTTTATATGCATGTATAATAGGTACTTTATATACGTATTTGCTTAATGGTTTTGTAATTATTACATACCTATGTATCTGCACGTGTCGAGAAATATGATATGTGCAAAACATGTTTGCACAGAAACATAGTACCTAACATTTACCCATTTGAGGTATTTTGTTCAGATTATTGGCTAACGTTAGGGTACCACAGATGCATGCTGCCAACGAATCGCTTGAATTTGTACTTAAATTACGCGCAAATGAGTTTTTTGTTTAATAATTTAATATTTTTTTTTGTTGCAGGCTATAGTTTGGGGCAGAGCGTTCAAGGTAACCGACGACTCGACAGCATATCGTTACCTACAAAAACGAGAATGTTCGAACGGCGGTTATATCCCCGAAATCGTGCAATTCTATCCAAATGGCGATGAAACAAATGCGCCAATCCAAGCGGTCACTTTTATCGCATACTCTGATAATCATTTATGGCTCGGCGACGCGCCTTTGTTAGATATTTCGTCGCAGATAGTCAGCTCGAAAGGCATGGCAGGTTATAATGCCGAATACGTTTTAAAATTAGCCGATTTTATGAGACGTAATGTTCCTCAAGAAACGGACTCCGAATTATTTGCTTTGGAGGTGTTGATACTGGATCGAATACACACACAGAAACTCTGCTTGAGCGATATGATGAATGGAGGTTGCGTGGCCGGTGTTGAATTAGAAAACGAAATATCCAGGGTACAAGATGCGCAGTCACATCAAACCGAACATAACGAATTCGCTAACAGGGTGCCTGATAAAAAATTACGCTGCGTTAACATATGACGTAGGCGATTCTCTTGTGATAAACGTTTCGCTTTTGTAAATTTAAATTTGATATGCGGAACAATTAATACCATTCATTTATAACGATAATTAATCATATTTCTGTGACCTTTTTATTTATTTATACGTTTTTTTTTTTAAATTTATGTTAAGATTACCTGACCTGTTAGACTAAGGCTGTTATACGGAGTTTTGTGGGAAATGCTCATGCGATGAGGGTAAAGATCATTTTTCTCGCTGTCGATAGTTCCAGTGAATTGTCATAGTGATGAAGAGAGTGAATTGTTTCGTTTGCATAGAATGTTTTCTTTTTTTTTTCTCATGTTTTTGATATTTTGACTGAACATATCATAGGATTTGGGGCTGTGAGAGTATGAGAACTATTAACATTTAAGAGTATGTATACCTAACGCTCAGTATAGGTTGGTTTATTATGATAAAATGTCGATCAATTAATTATCTCATCATTTGACGTGTGGTAAGTATTTCTACATCATTTGTAGAGTTTCGAGTATGTGTGAAAAGAGCGTAATGTTTTGAATTGTCAATAAGGATTCAAATTTCTGTGTAATTTTTTCAGGTATTTTGTAAAAATGTACCTATTTTATGAATTATTTTCACCAAGTATTCCACGTGTTCTCGATTTATGCCTCCGGTATATTCGTACATATTTCGTGCATAGTATAGGTAATCACAGATTCATCAGTATACATATGTACTTGGGGGGTGATATTATTCGGAATTGAATACTTACGCTCATGTATGCCAAATCAATGAAAATGAGTGGGTGAGTACTATAAGTACTCTTCGTGATCCTTCATACCTATACATTATATTTATTGAGATGCGCAGCTTTTTAAGCACCTGAACCAAATCACTCTTGTTATACCTATAGGGGCGAATATGCGCGATACCTATGTGGGCAATAGATTGGATTGTTATTTTTGTTTATATTGTTACGTATTTTATATTTATTACTTGACTCAAATACGTTCAATAACTCAACGTTGATTGTTTTTTAAATTAATTTTGAGCTTTTTTTTGCAGTTTTCTGTGAAATAAATTGTAATATTTTCATTTTGTGTTTTATTGAGGCGCCTGATGAATGACAATTCATTTTATACTTGATATATTTCATAAATAGATTCTTCGATGATATTAGTTGCTGACTAGTACAATGAACGAACAGGGCTGTATCCAGAAATAGGAAAATTCAGCGGCCCACCGAGAAATCCTATTTTTAATGGCTCATTCAGTATTAATCGGCCCAATTTTTTCTCTCATTTTTCAAATTATGGATTTATAGAATTTTTTTTTTTTTTTTTTTAAAGTTTGGAAATTAAAGTAGCCCAATTTTTAACTCAGTCGGCCCAAATACTTCGCGGCCCACCGAGATTTTCTCGGTGACTCGCCTGCTGGATCCGAGCCTGTGAACAAATATTGATTGGAGGAAGGAAACATTGATAATTCTTTCGATGCTTTTTTATCAAGAATACCTGCATGAAAAGAAACTCACTTTTTCAACTTTCATAAAAGAAGAGAAAAAACATGTTTTTGCCTATATATTCAAAAATATAGATATATACCGGGCCCAGATGAAGCCTAGAAATTACTCTTGGAGCCTCGACCTACCTATTCAGCCATGCTCTTTCTTTCATTTTTGTTAGTTTTTAAATAATAACCCTGGACTGACAGAAATGCACAAGTGGGACCAGTGTACTTGGTTGGCTGAGCAGGCTCTCGAACAGTCTTTTACAATATGTAAACTGCGTAGATAAAGACTAGTTGGCATAAGTAAATGTTCTTAGTTATCACAAGAAACTAGCTTTTATGTCGGTGGGAAACTTTTCTATAATAATTTTTTTATTCGTTTCCAAAATTTTCAAAAAAAATTTTTCGGCATTGTGAATTCGGCATTGTGAAATTTTTTTGCTTCGAAGTTGCATTCTGTCATTAGACTGAAATAATTTTAGCTGCAAATTTTTTTCTCGTTTCAGGAGCCCTAAGGCTTTTATGTTTTTGGTTTTTTTTTTTCAACATTAATGGCACTATTTTAGATGCAAGTAATTCATAATTTAGAAACTCCTGTGTCATAAAGACTTCAAATTAAGCTCATATTTTGCACATGACCGGTAAACTGCTCATTTATTCATTATTTATTATTAAAAATATACAAAGGTTGTGTTCTTTCAAGAAATTAAAATAAGTTTAGAGACGTCTAAATTTAAATATTATGCCAAGAAGTTGGACATTTGCCAGATGATTATAAATGGTCTGAAACGCCAACACATGATCCCCTTTCCAAATCAGGCAGACTGCAATAGCTATCATTTTTATTAAAAACTCAGCCAAAAAAGTTGATAGCCATCATTTTTTTACAGCCTTTTGTGATGCAGTGTAAGTTCTGAGCGCAAAGAATTCGGAATTTCCAAAAATCATTCTTTTTAAATGTCGAATTTTTGAAAACTTCGACCTCACTTTGGCAAGTGTTTCTACGTATATAATTCTATATTAACTGAGGGGAGTGGAATTTTCTTCAGAACTTCTGATGGTTATTTGTGGTTAGTAACTACAGTCTCCTTTCGCTTTTTTGACTTTTCAAAAAATAAATCGATAATGAAAATGATGTAATGTACAATATTAAAAATTTAATGTCAGCATATGTAGGCATATTCCGCTTCACTTGTTGAAAAAAGCAAGCTCTGAGTAGCAGCGCCTTGCCAACGTGGCATGTGATGTGTTTGTTGTTTAATGCAAAGTTATAATATAAAGACTAGTTAGCTCACTCACATAAGGACAACGGTGTAAAATCCGTCCACCCTCGATTAATTACAAACGTGGCCACAGCAGCAGTGAGAAGGGCTATCTTTTTCGCGACATGCATTTGAATTACATGGGAAGCGCCAATTTTTATAACTTCAAGTTCACGTTACTCGAAATTTCCAGCGGCACTATATGGTTTTTAAATTGCTATCTTATAGAAAATTTCACGCTCTTTCCAATGATGTATAATAAAAATCATTTTGATGAATATTTTTGCTAGATATGGAGGTTTCAAAGTTGAAAATAGTCTTTAATCTATATAAAAACGCGTATTTTTCGTAACGTAATATCTCGTTACTCAAAAGTTTGAGTGGCATCATATGATTTTTAAATTGCTATTTTGAAGTAAATTTCATGCTTTTTGCAATGGTGTATAATAAAAATCGTTTTGATCAATATTTTTACTAGATATGGAGGTTTCAAAGTTGAAAATGGTTTTTCACCTGTATAAAAACATACGATTTTCAACACTTAAACCTCTATAGGGAATACAAATGTAATTCGGAAAGATTTCCTCTATACATCATCAGAAAGAGCATGAAATTTACTCCGAGATATCAATTTAAAAATCATATGATGCAACTGAAACTTTTGAGTGACGAGATATAAGCTTACAAAAAATGCGCGTTTTTATATCAGAGATGGGCAAGATCACAAAAAAAAATGATCTTAGATCGGATCACAGATCATCTAATAATAATGATCTTAGCAGGGCTGTTAACAATAACTAAAACTCTTAACCTTAACTCAAACTGACTCGTATTTTCACGCATCAAGAATATAACTGAATTTAACTTTAATTATAAATCCCAATATATGTAACTGAATAAAACTTTAACTAATATTTTCAGTCCTTAAAACTGAATCAAACTTTAACTTAAACTTAAAAAAAAATCGTTTTGGTTAAAGTCTCAAGCAAATTTCCAAATTTCCAATTTTGAACGAACATTCAGCGACTTGAGGTTCATTTTAGGTCCTTTGCGATACAGTCTCAAAGGGTCTATTAATTTATTAATGATCTTTTGTTACTGCGAAATAATTATAGTAGTTTTGAAAATTAAAATTTTAAATGTGAAATTTAAAATTAAATTATTTTATATTTTTATAAATGCTTGATTTATTGAATTTGGAAACTCTTATGCCTTATTTCATCTTTTCATCGTACATAAAAAGCGGATATGATATAATTAATAGGTAACCACATTATTTCATTATAACTTCAACTTCTTCAACTATTTTAAAAGAAGAATTAAACTTTAACTAACTTTAACTTTAACTTTTTCAACTATAAAGAAGAATTTAACTTTAACCTTAACTCTAAACTTTTATTTTATTTAAGTTAAAACTAGTTTACTTCAACTTTAACTATAATTTAAACTTTAAGTGAAAGGAATAAAACTGCTAACTTTAACTCTTATTTTTGTTTTGAAAGACTAAAACTTTAACTGAATTCAACTAATATACGTTTAAGTTAACAGCCCTGGATCTTAGATCAGATCAGAGATCACGCAATATGATCTGATCTGATCTAAGATCATAAAAAATAGATCAAGATCATTTTTTGTTTTTTTTTTGTTTTTTAATTTTTGATGAATGAAAATTGAAATTGAGAAGAAGATTAAAGACTGATAACGAACACTGAATACCAGTGAACAAAATCACTGTAATTATACTACAATGGAATATTCAGTTTATCGAAAATTTGAATATTATGGCAATACGGGAAGTATATTTTTTTAATAAAAATATAAACTTATTTCGAAGATGTTTTACTTTGTGCCTTTCTTTGTTTTAAGCAGGATGAAAAGTTGAGGCTTGAGCGCTATGAACTGTGATGAATTGAAAATTGAACCGCTGAAATCATTAGAATCAAAATCAACAATCAAGTCAAGAACTGAACTATTGAAAATAGAAGCATTAAGAATTAATAAAGTATTGAACGATAGTTACCCATTTAAAAAAAAAGATCTTTGATCTTTTTTTTAAGACTTTATGATCTAGATCAGATCAGATCAATTTTTATTAATGATCTTAGATCAAGATCAGATCACCTCAACATCGTGATCTTGTGATCTTAAGATCATCGTGATCTAGATCTTGCCCATCTCTGTTTTATATAGGTTAAATACTATTTTCAACTTTAAAACCTCCGTATCTAGTAGAAATATTGATCAAATTGATCTTTATTATGCAGCATTGGAAAGAGCGTGAAATTTTCTATAAGATAGCAATTTAAAAACCCTATAGTGCCGCTGGAAATTTCGAGTAACGTGGACTTGAAGTTATAAAAATTGGCGCTTCCCATGTAATTTAAATGCACGTCGCGAAAAAGATAGCCCTTCTCACTGCTGCGGTGGCCGCGTTTGTAACTAATCGAGGGTGGACGGATTTTAGGCCTGAGTGAGCTAACTAGTCTTTATATATAACTTTGGTTTAGTGTAGGATACGGGATTCCATCTTATCACTAAACGTGCTGTTTAAATGGCGGGGTTTGTGAAGTTATGATTTTTCGTTTCTGTTTTCTATCATTCGTCGCGTATTTCATGTGATTTTTAAACCTTCATACTTTATTTTGAAGTGAAACATTATACTATGTGTGCATCATTTAAACTTCTGCTTTAAAATTCCTTTACTTGGACGACGTATACTGATGTGCAGTCATGCTTCATAGGATGTGTTTGTTTATAATGGTCAACTAAATCAGTATTTGTAGTAAAAATGGGTGTAAGAGGTTTACAAACGTTTTTAGAACAGTTCTGTCCTTCTGCTTGCTTTACTGTGAAGATACTTGAATTAGCGAAGAAGTATAAGTGAGTAAAATACTTGGTGGCATTCATCGTAATACATCAGCTTATGAGTAAGTTCTTGATTTGAACAATCTTTGCCTACAGAGATGAAACAGGAAAAGAACCAGTCATGGTCATAGATGCTCAGTCCTGCTACTCATTATGGTGCAAAGGAATGGACTGGGTGATCGGATTCGAAATGCAAGAATTTCTTTCTAGACTACGTCTTTTCGTTGAAGCATTCAAACTAATTGGTGTCAAGATTGTGTTCTTTTTCGGTGGCTTGACGGCAGAGAAGAAACGTAAAACTTGGATAGCTCGTAGAATGAAAAATATAAGGGATGTTTTCGCCGTTTCGATATCCTCGATAAAGGCGTTTTATGCAAGAATATTCCAGATCAATATAATTCGTTACCGCCGACTATGGGAGTGATTACTTCATTGTTGTTGAAATATGTGTTGAATTGCGAGGTATTTTTACAACTATTTTATGTGATTTTTAATTGAAAATCATCCTTGATCAAGGATTCTGTGTAGGTATATATGTCCATCGAAGAATGCGACGAAGAAATTATCGAGTACGCTAGTAAAAACGATTGTTTCGCTATTTTCGCTCAAGATACTGATTTCATCATAAGCGATGTACAAGCCTGTGTCCTCTCGTCCAAGAATTTCGATGTTTGTACTATGTCTACGTTAGTTTACGACCGTAATAAGTTGGCGAAAATTTTAAAAATTAAAGTTAGCCAGTTACCCTTGTTAGCAGTTCTGCTGGTAACGATTTGATTAATTACGAAACGATTAAGGTAATGGTGGAATTTATCATGCGAATCGTCATACTTTTACACGCTCGCCAATAACATGATATTTGTGTAGGGCTTTCATTGTATGATTTGTAATTCAACTTTCGAAAGAACGATCCCCTTCGACGTACTACTACCAGCCATTGCAAAGTATATAAATGCTTTACCAGATAAGCCTATTGATACATTACTGCAGATAATTTGTCAGGATTTATTCGGCTCAGAATCAAAATTGGATTTAGTGAAGTTGTGTTATGGAAGTTATATGATAAAAAACACACCAAGTAATACGTCCAGCTTATTCGTTACTCGGATTAATGCTGACGATTTTCTGCGCATGTAACTATATAACGTTTTCATCGTTTCATAGGAGTTGTTAATCCGACTAACAAGTGGTCTCGTATACTACAAATCGCCCGATACCGCCATAGAAATACCATCGTTCCTGCCATACTTTGGGCTGTTTTAAATGATAGAACATTCGAATTCTCTGTAACATTCGAAGATCTCAGACGTGCGTCTAATCGAGATAACGTTTCTCATCGTTTCATCGCTAGCGCCACAGTTTCGCGCAACCTTCGACAGAAATTATACGGTATATTGTTGTACGAATACGAAGGACCAAATGTTAAGATCGCCGAATGGTGTGGAGAAAATGTTGGAAGTTATCAACAACCTGTTCTCGTCGAGCCCATCATGCCTATGGGTTAGAATCGTTGAATATATTCAACATCGAGTCCAATGCACCGTGAAAATCATTTCTTAATTGCAGATTCAATTCAGCATCCAGGATTGCTGGAATTATGGAGTGATAATAATAGCGAAAGGCTGAACAACATTAAATGGAAATTGTTTCTCAGTTCTATTTCATCGAATATAGTCGACTTTCATCTCAAAGACTGGAAATTATTGACTGAAGATGTGGTCGGAGTAACTGCAGCTTTGTATTATCTCTTTGTAAGAGTTTATTTCTACAACCAAAACGAAGAAGAATTATGTCAACATTCATTATTCATGTGCAAAATTTTCTGTATCAGGAACAAGGCTTCATGAGTGGTTATGAGATGTTCGCTGTGATGGCTACAGTCGCTACCTATCCGCTATATAGTCGTGAAAGATTGCGAGATATGTATTATGGAGCTCCTCATCCTCGATCTACGCATTTAAGTATTGCGGTTATACGCACGTTTAGTTTAGTACTCGCTGTAATGGCTGCGTGTGGATACCCTGTACCAATATCAGGCGTAAGTGTTGATAGTTTGAGTTGATAATGTAGAATTATCTATATCTTTTCTCTGGTATTTATACAAAAAAGAAAGAAAGCAGGTTTTTTTTAATCAGTCAAAAAAATCGTCTAATATGAAAATCTAACTGCGAGTCGAATTTTCTTCTTTTTTTTTTTTTTGACGCCTTGTACAGCGCTGGGCATTTAATTACAGAAAAAATGTAGTTTTGTTTTACGTTTTTTTTTTTTTTTTTTTTTTTTTTATGGAAAAAACAAGCATAAGTTGAACTACCTACATTTTGCCTTGATTTTACTCGTTATTTCCTTTTTTTAGGATTTAGTTTATTTAAAATTCGAAGCCAAATTGTTTCAAATTAAATATAAAGAAATGAAACAAAAAAATACGTACGTGGAGCTATGCGAAAATGACGTAAGTTCTAAAAAATATCATTTTTACTTTTAATTTTTTGTGGATGTTGATGTTGGCCTTATTTTCATTGCAGAAAAACTGTTTGGAAGTTTTTTACTCGATGAAGACCGTATTGAGCAAAGCAGTAGCGCCCCGTAGGAACTAAAAATGAGTTAGTCATGATTATACTTGATAGTAAGCTGTTGGAGATGATTTTTTGTTATTTTGAATTTTATACTTCGATAAGTGAATTGTTTTATTATTACGATTTTGTTTTTCAATTTTTATTAAACTTGTTTTCGTATGAAATGGTATATTTGAGCATGATCTCTCTGATGAGTCGATGAATGGGCAGTTTTTGCGAATAACTCAAATGCCTTTGTACAAATCGAGAAAAAAATTTATTTTAGTCGCAAAAATCACATGATTAAAAAAATCTATTTATACGCCGAAATAAAAATAAGCGTTGAAATAAATAAGTAAAATGGCACATTTGAATAAATTAATTTGAAAGTTTCTTCAACCGTAGAGTGAAGTTTCGTATATAGGATACTCGACGGAACCATTTACCATAGGTCTGGGCGCTTGGAAGCCTAACACTGGTCGTTTAGTATTGGCTTGTCTACGAGTAGTCGACGGCAGCGATGTTGGGAAAGTGTTGCGTAATATGGATGATGTTGATTGCGGCTGCGGTGGTCGATTGGAAGGAGGGCTTTGTTTTGGAGGAGCTGGATCACTATCTGGTGACATGAGAATGCCTTCGAATAAGAAACCGGAGTCGCGATTATCACGAATGAAAAATATAAACGGATGGTCCGCCCTGAATTCGGTATCCGATGACGCTATAAGTAATACAACGTGAACTCCTGGAAATAAATTGCGAGTTATTGTTAGATTTTTTTTTTATTGAAGTTGAAAAAATTTGAAATATAAAATTGGTGTATCACCTGTTGCAGCTGCTGCTTTGGCTCCCTTTTCGTTGATTTCGATTTTGGCTTTATGAATCATCTTACTCACAGCGATCGATTTGTTCATGTCTAAAAGTCCGCTCAGATTGGCTGCTGGTCCAAACATATCTCTGATGTTGAGCTGAAATTTACGTGAAAATTTTTCATCAAAATGATTATATCCTTTAGTGTAGTAATGAAAAAATTTCAACTTGCTCGTACGAGTTATCATACCTCCTTCAGAGCATCATTCAGTGGTAAAGCGAATTCGATGGTGGTTCGTGGTATCGTAATATCAATTTTAGATTTCTTCATTTGGCTAAATAAATCTAATAGAGATTTGTGGTGCAAATCTCTAATCAAATTCGCAACCCCATCATATCTGTTCGGTAAAATAATCACCAACGAGTAACGTTCATCCTGTATATAAAATGTATTTCTATGAGATCCATATGAAAATGAAGAGCTTTAAATATGTTGTTTTTTTAATCGTCTTACTTTGAAAGGTATTTCGACTAGTTTAGCGTCCAAATCATTCGCCTCCAAGTAATTTAGTTCTTTTTTTGAATGCATGAATGTGGACATTCGACAGTTGTTCAATGAATCGTAGAAACAATTTGTACGAGTATATTGCGATTCGAATTCCGTTAGCCATTCGCCTTTGAAATAGATGCAATTGGCCAAGAAAAGCTTTGTAGTTGAATCGAAAACATCTAATGGAAACGATGAACATGATGTGAATTTCAATTGAAATATTTTGAATTTTATTGAGATTTTTTCAGTTACTGCTTCATGTACCTTTGGTTACTAAAGTTGGTATTAAACCTCTAGTAACGTTGTTTGTCCACGTGTTGATCGTATTGGCGGCGTCTTCCGGTTTATCGAAGTTTATTTGCTCGGATTGCGTGTCGTATCGTTCTATAATCGTATTACTATAACGTTGCGAGAGTTTTTCGTCTTGGGCTATGTATATTTTATTTTTAGATTCGATGATTACCGCAGAATCGACATTCTAGAAGAATTACTCCATTTATTTGGTTTCACTGTGTGAACATAAATCATCTTGGTGATTACATACCTTTAAAGAACCAAACTGTGATTGTAAAACCTCAGCTGCAGCTTTTCTATCTTTCGGCAGGCGCAGAGCGTCAATGATTTCTTTTTCTGTTTTTCCGGACGCTCCCTCCAACAGTAGGGCTAGCATGGCTTTTATACTGGCTGGAGATATGATTACGTTCGAATCTTGACTCGTTTCAAAGATTGCCTGAAAGACGAATGTAATATTAGGATAGAACAACTTCAGAAAAACAGAAGATTTAGAGAATTATAGTCGTTGAATGTCTCAAAAAGTCATAATAAAATTTCAATTCACAAATTTGATACAAAACTTTGTCAATTTATGTCTGTAACTTAAAAAAAAATTAAATTTTGCAAAAAATTGATCAGTTTTTTTTTCGGATGAGATTTAAAATGTTTTTCATTCAAAATACGTAGTCACAATTTTGTTTTTTTCAATTTAAATTTTTGTAATTTCAGAACTATAAAAATCTTAATCTCTGAACAATTTATAATAAAAAAAAAAAAAAAGTAAAAAATTAGTTATGAGGATGACCCTAGCAGATGTTGCGAATGTAGAGTATTTCATCTTGATATTAGTTCCTTTCAATGGCTACTCGTGTGACTTTTGTATATGATAGTGTTGCCTGTTCTATTTGCTGAAGGGGATAATGTACGAAATTTAAAAAATATTTTTTTTCCTTTGATAATAGGAGTAAAAAATAATTAGAAAATAGAAACGTAAGCACGATGCTGCATGTAATTTTTCTTGTAATAAAATTAGAATAGGTTAGTTATTTAGGTACTTTCTCCTTCTCCCCTGCAATATCATATATGGAGGTGAATTGGGGATGTAGCATGCTCCTTATTGCCAATAATCGTATAAGTTCATATTAATTACATTTTTACTAATTTGAAGCTCCTCAAGCTCTACTTAGATTTTGATAATCCGCCATTTTGGATCTATTGTGACTCAATTTCAAGAGTTCATATTCTGGTCACCAACTAACCCCACACGCAAAGTTTGAACTTTCTATATTGATTTGGTGAGGAGATATAGAAGATTCAAGAAATTTCCAACTCAGAACTTCCTCAAAAAGTAGTTTTTTGCTTCAACTCCACTCCAAACGCACTTAGGAAACTGACATTTCGATATGTTGATTCTGTGACTCACTCTTGTATATAGATCTAAAATAAAAATTTGAGCCATTTGTCCCTCCTTCTGCCCCATTCCAAATTTGATGATCCGGCATTCTGAGGTGTACGACTGTACGTATCGAAAAAGCAAAAAAGTACTTTTTTCAAATTTTTAAGAAGAGTCTTTCACCAAATTTTAAGCATTTCACAAATACCTTGCGGCACTACGTGTAGAGGAAAAAATATGTATAAGCATGTATTATGTATTGTGTATACCAAAAAGTTGGACATTTGCCAGTTAATTATAAATGATGTGAAACGCGAAGATTTTAAGACTCCTTCGCCCGACCGCCCTTTCCGAATCAGGTAGGTTGTAATAGCTATCGTTTTCATTAAAAACTCAGCTGAAAATGTTATCGAATTTTTATGTCTTAGCACCTCGACCGACTAGGGTATGCAAAACATCATACATGAATCCCAATGACGAACAGATCTTCGCTCAACTTACCGAAAGTAGTTCCTTATCGAAATAATTGTATCTGTCGTTTAATTCTTCAGGTTGAGCTGGTTTAATACCTGTAACAGCGATGAAAAATTTCTAAAAACTTGTATGATTCGCATTTAAATTACTATACGAGTATGTTCCACTTACGTTCTGTTATCATATCTACTTCTGGTACCAACTGCCCTAAAGGAGATAACGGTGGGAATTCAAAAGTGGACGGATCGACGACTTTACCTAAGAAAATGATCAAATCTTTGCTCTCATCGGCGATTAGAAAAACAAATGGATGGTTGATCTTGAGATCCATTGCTTCCATACCGAATTTCGTGTCAATGATGACGTCTGTGAGATAAAATGGGTCATGTTTACTCGACAGAGAGAAGAAATTTTCAAATAAAAATTTACATTACTTGTAGAAGCGTAAGCGGTGCTGCCTTTTTCATTAACTTCGATTCCGCTCTTTTGTATTATATCCGATATTGTGAATGGACCTTTGCTACCTTTGCCCAGATTATCCAGATTGGCTTTTGGGCTGAACAACTCTTTGATGTTGAGCTATTAATTTTCGATATCGGTGAAACGTTTTTAAGTGAAGAAGGATATGAATTTTAGAATATTAGTTACCATTTCTAAAATTGGTACTAGAGCTGCTGTCGTTTCGAATTTGAATTTTGGTAAACACAAGGATAAAATCCGATCCTCCATTTGTTTCAAAGATTTGGCCAGAATTTCTGGCGTTATATCATTCGCTAAAGTTGCTAAGCCTTCGATGTCATAAGGATAAATCACGTACATAGCGAATTTATCCCCTATATAATAAACTATAGATAGATCAGGTTTTCGAATGTATTTAATCTAATTAGTTTATATTTTATATATTTGCATTGGCTTACCACGTATGGTAACCTAAAAAGATGAGCTTTTAATTCTTGAATATTATAATAGCTGAGTTTCTGTTTTAACGACATCATTTGAACGTTGACTTTCTTTGTATTAGATGTCCAAAATGTGTCGTATTTGGTTTCATTTTCGGGAAACGGATTCTCCCATTGGCCTCGGAAATATATGGCATTTAATAACATCATGACAGTACCATCGTTTATGTTTTCTGTAATACAATATAATGTCAACATACTTATATTAACCCAGAATGCTTCCCCAAAAAAATATTAGCCAACTGCTTCATTATTTTTTTATTTTAATAATTTTATTAATATATATTATAATATATTTAATTTCCAATTAAAAAAAATTTCTCCAATATAAAATAATTTTATATATATATTTTTTTTTTTATAATTATCATAATAACTTTAAATTTAAAATTTATTATAATAGCTTAAGAACTCTTCGAAACAGAGTCTTTTGTGAAACGTCTTGTTCTTTTTGTGTGGTGGATAGTCCACTATAATGAAGTCTTAATAATGATGTTTGCCTATTCAAACTATTAAAGGGGTGAGATATACTGTTTGAGAAAAAAAAAAAAAAAAAAAAAACTGAAAATAAATATATCAAATTGGGGAGTTGCGTCAGCGTGTAGAACATATCATGTGATATTATTGGTTAAAAAATTGTACATGTAAGGGGGGGGAAGGTGAAAGAGGAAAATAATTTAAATTAAGTGCAAACGTGTATTTGGAAAAAATCTGTTTTTTTTTTCAATTTTCACGAAGAATAACTTTTGAAAAGGCGCATCAAATACTATATTTAAAATTGTTAAATAGATTAGAACCCACCTCATTTAACATAAGATACACATCCATTCCTACATTCCCTTACATAATGTTTTAAATTTTT